>JARBWK010000005.1:149188423-149206191 GCA_030556195.1 Anolis apletophallus | reverse complement strand
TTAGGTAAATGTCCCTTATTTCTTATATCAAAAAGCGGCAAGCCTATCTGCTTGTTTTATTGTCAAGACTGTCAATGCTTTCTTTCTTTCAGAATGAGGCAGATCATGAAGAGCGCATGGGCTTTGGAGGACGAGGCGCCTCCCTCGCTGGCCATCACGCTGGCTGTGGTTGAAACAGACTCTACAATCGTCTACTATCAACTGACGGACGGTTTTGTAACACCAGAGCCTCCTAGTAACACTGAAGATACGGGCAATAAAGAGTGGCGGAAGAAAAAAAGAAAGAAGTTTCTGCGTTGATCGGGAGATGAACCAACGTGCTTCAGATCTGAATCGGCCTGAAACTAAAAAGTGCACTTGGGAGTCAGAACATCTGTTTTGAAAATCCTGGAAAATTGGCAGGATATTGAGGTGCATATCTGGTAATAAACTGGGACATCAAAGCTGTCACGGACCAATTCGGGAATCTGTCCATTCCTCATGAGTATGCTCACTTTTGAAGGCTTTGTTTCAAAAGGAAAATTTTGGAAACGAAACGAAATTATGGGGTTTGTTCTTCCCTCGGTAATTGTCCCGTAGGAACCTAAGAGTACTTAATTTTATGAAGCGCTGCCTTTTTTTCTAGCAAATTCCTCTGTGCATTTTACCATAAAGTATTCATAGCACCTGGTAAATTAAACTGCTTGACTGCAGGCCTCATGTCGAGTAAAGCAATGTTCAGCCAAGTTTATAGTTCAGCTCAGACGAAAGAAGACTAACCCTCCTTACTCCTTTAATTCAGATGTACTGGAGCCCTCAGTGGTGCAATGGGTTAAACCAGAACTACAACACTCTAAGGCAGTGTTTCCCAACCTTTTTTGAGCCGCGGCACACTTTTAACATTAAAAAAATCTGGGGGCACACCACCAACCAAAATGACACAAAATGACACTCGAACACAGTAAAGATCGGCTGGGGGTTGATGGCCTGCTGGGAGCAGCTGCTGGGAATGCCAAAGCCTGGGGTGGGGGTGGAGCCAGGCTGTGCCATGCCCCGCCCCCTACCCCCGGCTTCACCTCTCCCAGCAGCTGCTCCAACCTTGAGGGGGCAGTGCCAAGCCAGCGGTGCCAGAGCCAGCACAATGCTGGCTTGGCACTGTCCCCTCAATACTGGAGCAGCTGCTGGGAGTGCCGAAGCTGGGGGAGGGGGCAGAGCCAGGCCGCGCCATGCCCCGCCCCCTCCCCCCAGCTTCAGCTCAGCTCTCCTCAGTGGGTGGGGCTCCTCCTCCACGCGGCTTCAGCGAGCGAGGGGCGAGAGACATGGTGGGAGTCATGGCGATTGGAGGCTGGCTGGGGAAATGGCCGAAGGAAGCGGCACCCCGGCCCCTTCTTTTTCTTCGCCACTGCCCGGCCCTTCCTCCCCCAAGCAGCAGGAGTTTGGCAGGAGGGGGGGAGGAAGGGGGCAGAGAGCTTTTCGCTGGCACAGCAGGAGGTCCGTCACGGCACACTAGTGTGCCACGGCACACTGGTTGAGAAAGACTGCTCTAAGGCACCAGACAGAGGGAATTGGTTGTCACTGAGACACTATTTGCATAAAGGACTCTGATTGGCCAGCAAAACAGTATGCAACTGAATGCTTGAGTAAGCCAAATGACAGGTTTTTTTCCGTTGGAAAATGGAATGTTCATTTTCTCGGAGGTGCGGAGGTGCCAAGGAATATGTGACAGCGTTTCGATACGCTGCCACTATGGGATTATTTGCATAAAAGACTCTTGATTGGCCAGCCTCAGAACTCCAACATTCTACGGCCCCAGACAGAGGGGATTGGTTGCAACTAAAATGGTATTTGCATAAAGAACCATCCACATTCCAACATTCTAAGGTGACGCAGAGAGAAAAGGAAAGGCCTCAGGCAGTCAGACACTGTGGCCCACAGCAGTGACGGATCAGGACCAAACTTGGCACACAGGGGCCACAGGGACCCTCACCTAATGACCAATACAGACCAAAATTAGCAGACAGAGCCCCCTTGACCAACTCTACACCCTGGTGCTGTTTCAAGGAGGATGGACCACAGATGATGAGACTTGAAATATCTTCACTCACCTTCCGTGACCGCTGCAACCCTCATCCATAGAATGATCAATACCAAATGTGACACACAGAGCCTCCATGACCCACTCTACATCCTGGTGCCGTTTGGAGGGGGATGGACCATGGCCAATGGGACTTGCAGTACCTTCACTAAGTTCCTGAGACCACTGCAAGCCACATAAACATCTAATAGGAACCAACCTTGGCACACAATGCCTTCCTCAAATAACCCGTGCACCGCTGGGTCCCCAAGCTAGTATATAATATATTTTAAGACTGAATTCAACTAAATGTGAGTATATATGTACATACTATGATAAAAGGATTCCCCCCCGGCAGAATGACGGTGCATATGTCCAACCGAAGAATCCGTAAACCAAGACCAATGCTGGAGCAATCCCCAAACAATACGGGCAAGAAAGTGGTGTGTAAATAAAGCCCTACAACGGACCCAGGCTCCACGGGAAGGCAGAGAGGAACGGAGTTCGCATGAGGCTGCTGCGGAGGACCAAAGCAATCAATCGCCAAATGGGGGTTGGAGGGACGCTCTAGGCAAGCTGCTCAGAGGGGTGAGCAATGTGTGGGTGTACCGCCACGGACGTTGTGATCCATCCCTTGGATTTACAGGACAATTGTTCCCGTTTACTTCTGTGAAGCTACCGTATGTATACATTGCTCGCCCCTCTGAGCGGCTTGTCTAGAGCGTTCCTCCAACCCCCATTCAGCGATTGATTGCTTTGTCCCTCCGCAGCAGCCTCATGTGAACTCCGTTCCTCTCTGCCTTCACGCGGAGCTTGGGTCCGTTGTAGGGCTTTATTTACACACTGCTTTCTTGCCCGTATTGTTTGGGGATTGCTCCAGTATTGGTCTTATCTGAAAAGCCAAAATCTGCAAGCCAGGTGCAATCATCAAAAGAGCCATACCTGACTCGCGAGCCATAGGTTCCCGACCCCTGGGTTAAACCCTTGTGCTGACAGTACTGCTGATCGAAAAGTCAGGGGTTCGAATCCGGGGAGCAGGATGAGTTCCTGCTTGTCAGCTCCAGCTTCTCAAACGTGGGCATGAGAGAAACCTCAGACAGGATGGTAAAACACCAAAACATCTGGGCGGCCCCTGGGCAGTGTCCTTGCAGATGGCCAATTCTCGCACATCAGAAGCGACCTGCAGTTTCTCAAGTCGCTCCTGACATGAAACAAAAACTTCACTAACAATAATTGCCATCAACAGTACTCATTCAGTACTCATTCTAGCCTCCCTCTCTCTTGTGCTTTCTCTCTCTCCATCCCCCTTCATGAAGCCAAACATACCAGGAATAAAAAAAAACACGAAAATCAACTAACCCAAAGTTCGTCAAAGCAGATAACAGCAAAGCGGACAAGAGCACGAGGCGCAGATGCTGCTTCCTTGAAGGCCCAAAGCCTTGTACTCTTCCGCTAGAAGTTCCTTTGGTGCCATCTCTTAGCTCAGGGCTGTCCAACTTCTACAGGCCCAAGGGCTGGGATTCCGGTCACTGATCACCTGGGGGGGCCGAAGGGTCTGCCCCTGGCCCCGGCTCCACCCCCTCCCCCGGCTCCGCCCCCGCCCCTCCCCGGCTTGAGTTATTTGAGTCCACACTCAAATTGGGACACACAAAAAAAAACCCCAAACACCTCAATGCCGTCGCAGGGCTTGATGGGGCCTCCTTTCCCAGAGGCGGGTGGAGGAGGCCCAAAGAGCTCCCTCCCTCCCTGAAGGGAAAACAAGCCGTGGGGGCAGGCGCAAAGGAAGCCACGTTGCACCCTGCACGCAGGGGAAGGCAGCACAACAAGGGGGAGGGGGCGCGGAGGGGGTTAAGAAAGCGTCGCCAAGGAAACCGCCGCTGTGGGACCCCTCCCCCCCACTCACCCAACGTCCCACTGTTTTTAGATTGATTGATTCGAGCCAGGCCCTTCCTTACCCAGACTGCGGGAGCCCCGCCACAGGGCCGAAGCGCCAACGCCGCCGCCGTCCCCGAAGAGCCCCGCTGGAGCCGAGGCCAAGCTCAGGCCGGGCGCGGCGGCTCTCCCATCCGCGGGGCGGGAAGCGAGGGCCCTCCACAGGAAGAGGACAGAGCCAGGAGGGGCTTTCCCTGCCTCACTCCCCTCCTCCCTCTCTCTGAGGGAATGGGGGCTGGCCTGGAAGCAGCCGCGAGGGAGGAGGAGGCGCGCGTCCAGGCCGGCCGCAAATCCCGCAGGACCCGAGATTTCGGCAGCTATCGCGAGACTACGCAGCCACAGACGGGATTTCGACCTCCCTCGAAATCCCGTCTGTGGCTGGCGTAGTCTCGCGATGCTTGCCTAAACCCGGAAGTAGGTTTTTTTAAAAAAAATTACTTTATTTTTAATTTGTATTTTATTAAAACAAGTTAGGGGGCCGTAGGGAAGGGGCTCGGAGGGCGTGTACGGCCCCAGGGCCGCCTGTTGGACAGCCCTGTCTTAGCTCTAAACACTGAGCAACAGCTCTTAACACAAAACACTCTTAAGTTGGGACACTCTTAAGTCCAGGTTCCACTATAGTATTGTTGTACTTGCCATATTAACTGTAAAATACCATCACTCACATTTCACAAAGAAGTATGCATTGAGGCAACCAACAATTTTGGACCTAAACACGGTGTTAAATACAGACTCTTTTCTGCCTTCCACTTAGGTTAAACTGTTTATCACCATCTTGTGTATGAGAGTGATTTTGCTACCCTATGTGGAGTAGGAAGTTATATCCCTCAAAGTTATTGGTAGGGCTCTAAAACAAACAACGTTACTCTGACACTCAAGGCAGGAAATCCCAGAAGCATATCTCATCAATTCCAATGCAGTAAATGTATAAGACTAAATTGAACTAACCATTTGCTGCTTGTTCATAAATTCCACAATCTGTTGACATTTTGTTTAACGGTAGGGCTACTGGTTCTGCGTGGCTGAATTTATTCTCCTGGTTAAGCTGCTGAAGCCATAAAGCATCTCTTTTCACATTGGACCTGACCACAATCCTTATTTTTCCTGGACTTTGCCATTAATTCTGTAAAAATAAAATTCATACTCTACTTGGCTCCAGAACAGTGGTGGAGCCATCCCAATATACGCTGCTAAACCTCAGTGTGAGAATGAGCAGGCGAACAGAATGATCTTGCACACAGCTATTCAGACATAATCCGCATGGAATTCAGCGGAACTATCAGGTTTGTGTATAAGGGACTGTAGGCAAAATTGACTGAGTAGGTCTACAGCAGGGCTGCCCAGGAAGTCGATCAGGATCGACCAGTCGATCGCAGGTTTGTGGGACTGAATTGACTGGAGGTCGATCCCAGCTGAATGGGGCGATCCCAGCTGGATCTCAAGGGGGCGGAGCCAGGCTGCGCCAAGCCCCGCCCCTCCCCTCTCGGCACTCCCCGCAGCTTCTCCAGGCTTGAGTATGGCAATGCCAAGCCAGTGGTGGCATAGCTAGCACAAGGCTGGCTTGGCACTGCCATCCTCAAGCCTGGAGAAGCTGCTGGTAGAGCGGAAGCCAGAGGGGCTTTCCAGATATGGGCCCTGTGTGGATTGGTCCTGGTGATGGCGTCGCACAATTCCCAAGACCAGGGGTGCCTACACTTTTTCAGCATGCAAGCTACTTTTTTAATAACCAAGTTGCAAAGATCTACCTGGCGCGCACACGTGCTCTTCCAATGCGTGCGCGCTCCCGATGCCCGCGCGCTCCCGATGCCCGCGCGCTCCCGACGCCACCTTTCGCCTGCGCGGGACTTCTACCAACAATGAGGCTTTAGTGGGCGGGCCCTGGCGCTCGTCTCTTGCCCCGGTGTGGTGAAGTGACCGCCCATTGGTTGCTCCTGGGGGAGGCAATAGCAAGGCGAAGGCGCACGCAGGGATATTAAGCGAGGCTGCGGGAGGGAGGGAGGGTGTGAATGAGAGAGAAGACCTCGTCGGAGGAGGATCCCCGTGGTGGGGCTGCAGCTGACGTCACTGAGTGAAGCCTGGACGGGGCTCCGCCTTGTGCTCCGCCCTGTCTCTCTCTCTCGCCTCGGCCCTCGGCAGCACTGGGGCTTCATTTATCGGTGTGGAGGGCGCGCTCGTCAGCTGCAGCCCCACCGCGGGGACCATCCTCTGGCGAGGTTTTCTCTCTCATTCACACACACATACTCCCTCCCTCCCTCCCGCAGCCTTCTATCTCATTCACACACACACTCCCTCCTTCCTATCCCTGCGTGCGCCTTCGCCTTGCCCCCCCCCCCCCAGGAGCAACCAATGAGCGGTCACGTCACCACACCAGGGCAAGAGACGAGCGCCAGGGCCCGCCCACTAAAGCCTCATTGTCGTAAGAAGTCCTGCGCGGGCAGAAGGTCGCAGTAGGAGCGTGCGCGGGGTGCGCGCGCAGTGCAGAAGCGCCCCATCCGGCTGGGATCGACCTTATATGGGCTTGGGCTTGACTGGTCGATTGCAAGCTACCTAATGAGAACCCCTGCCCAAGACCAATCCTCATAGCCCTCTCGGGTTTTTTGGGCTGAATGAGCCTGGAAAACGCAGAGGGCAGCAACCTCCCCCACCCACAAAGGCCTTAAAATACAAAATAACATTAACATCCTGCCAGACTCCTCCTGGTGCATAGAAATGCCAGATAAAGAGGGGAGGACAAGGAGCAATTTCCCCCCTGGTGCATCACAGCACATAACTAAAATAGCATATAATCTATTATATAAAGGGGTTCCACACAAACAAACACCCAATTCACTTCCCACTGAAAATTTACACCCCTACAAATCACAGACCACGCCCAAAATTGACAGTAAGGCTTCATTAACTTAATTTCCCTGACTAGGCCTCACTTAATGGAATGCTGTTTACGCTTTGAATTGACAGTAAGGCTTCATTAACTTGATTCTCCCGACTACGCCTCAGCTCACTGGACATTGTGTATGGCCTGAATTGACAGTGAGGCTTCATTACCTTGCTGTTCCTGACTAGGCCTCAGCTCATGGGACACTGCGTATGGCCTGAATTTACAGTAACCTACCTTGGCACACAGAGCCCCTATGGCCCACGCTACATTCTACTACAGTTTGGAGGAGGGTGGACCATGGATTATGGGACTTGAAGTACCACCATGGATAATGGGATTTGTACTACTTCAAAACCCATCATTCCCCACAGACCACTGTGGCCCAGAACCAAGACCAATAAAGACCAAACTTGGCACACAATGCCCCCCCATGACCCACACTCCATCCGACGGCAGTTCAGAGGAGGACACACCATGGATAATGGGATTTCAAGTACCTCCACTCATTTCCAAAGTACCCCACCCACACAAGTATCAACCTTTACATCAACACAGCAGACGAAAAGACAAAAAACATTGTATATCCACAAGCTATGCAGAACGCCAGCAACACCACACACCAACAACTCCCCAGGACTTCAACATCCCACCCACCAGAACAACCCACAACGACACAGCCATGGCCCCAACAACAACTAACAACAATTCCAACCCTTACATACTCAGACTTTCTCGCATCTCCTAAATAGGGCACAGCTAGTAATAGATTAAAATAAGTGAACTATAAAACGTCAACCATAAAGAACATAACATAAGACATTGGACATTGCACCAATTGCAAAGTTATCTTGGCTGCTTCCCATTGGCTCCCTGACATCAAAAAGGAAGCCTTCCTAAAAAATTTGTTTCTAAGTGGCATGGAGTCCTCAGTAGTTTTTTCCCCCCCACAGAAGGAAAACACAATCCTCAATGCACACACCAGAGGGCGCTTTGACATA
The DNA here is from genome assembly GCA_030556195.1 of Anolis apletophallus. Lineage (NCBI taxonomy): Eukaryota > Metazoa > Chordata > Lepidosauria > Squamata > Anolidae > Anolis > Anolis apletophallus. Next base: position 149,198,330 of record JARBWK010000005.1, on the reverse strand, counting down.
AGAGCTGGGAGCCACAGCTAAAAATAATAATAATGGAGTTTTCATCCCTGTTTGCAGAAATAGCGTATAAATAGAATAAAGGACCAGCCTATCTTGTTTGGAAATAACACGTGTGATTATTTATATTTCCTTCCATTTGCCATTTGCCCCTGCGTTAACTCCCCCTTTCAATGGTCTGATAAAATGAGTGGGATCCAAAGGGGAGGACTTATTTCTGCTGACATAACTGTTCCCAAGGTTTGAATCAGGACTGAGCTATTACATTCTCCAAAAAATATATAAATATTCCAGAATATATCAAAGAGAAGGAAAAAAGTGGTATCGCATTAGCAGCTATCTACTAGTGCAGTGCTGGATTTCAGCCAGTGCTTTCTGATGTAATTTTGTTAAAAATTATAGCACAGATTTGTCCCCGTCCCCCCCGAAATTCTCAGGGTGGTCCGCGAGAAGGCCTTACTGCAGGGGTGGGCAATTATTTTTTCCAAGGGGCCACACTAGAGCCAAAAAATATTATGGAGGGCCGCACCTACAGGCTGAACTACATTCTAATCTACATTATTTATTTATTTATTTACTATATTTACTATATATTACACATCATTAATATTACCATATTATTATATCAAGAAATATTCATATATTATTAGTATTAATATCATAATTATTATATAATAGTATATAGATAGACATTATAATATATTAAAATTCTAATATAATATAACATATTATATTATTTATTATATTATTATATTATTATTATAAAATTATTATAAAATAATAATTAAAACCACTTAAATTAAATTCAAAAAGACAAGGTGCGAACCAAGATGGAATGGCCCAATGGACCCAGCCAAGAGGATGGCAAAGCGGACCCAGCCGCTGCCACAACAGAGGAGAGCAGAGCAGCAAACGATCAGAGGCTTCAGGCCTCTGCCCGCTCTCGCTCCCAGCCGTTCCCCAGCTGATCGACCTGCTATGGAGTGCCTGCCATCCCTCGAGGCAATCCGGGCCTGCAGGGGGAGCAGTCGGCGATCTGAGACGGCTGATTGCCCTGGCGACCCGAAAGACGATCAAGTCTTCCGGGTCGCCGAATGCTCCTACTGCAGGCCCGGATTACCTCCAGGGATGGCAGGCACTCCAAAGCAGCCGCTCCTCCGGACTGTCTGCCGACACAGGCCCCACAGAGCCCGCGATGGGATGGCGGCAGCGGCAACCCTTCCTTTTGGCCCCGCCCCCGATGCCCTTCTCCCCGGGCCGGACAGAATCGGCTGCCGAGCCGCATCCGGCCCGCGGGCCATAGGTTGCCCACCCCTGCTTTACTGGTACATTATTTAAACTTATGTGTATTCATATCATGATCTGATCACCATGCTCAATATATCCCATATGCATGGGGGGTATTTGCTAGGGTAGATCCTCTCTCACTCAGACTCAGCCCACCCAAATCAAACTCAGCCCCGAATCAAAATCCTGGCTACGGTATTGCCTGGTAGTATTTACTTTATTTATTTATTTAAAACTTTTATACCCCGGCCTTCTCACCTCCGAAGAGGGACTCAGAATTCCCTTCCCATTGACATCACACTGCCCCCCCTCCCTCCTGTCTTTTAGAAAGAAACTAAAGACCTGGTTGTGGAATCGAGCATTTGAACAATAGCAGCAGAAATTGGGATATGTATGTTATATGTATGACAATGGACTGTTCTAGACAATGATTTTAAACTGGCGTAATTTTAATCAAATGTTTATAATGTAATATATTTTAATGATCTGTTTTAAATGTGTTTATGACTGTGGTCAGGCCCGGATTACCCATAAGGCCAACCTAGGCCATGGCCTAGGGGCGCAAGCCGGGAGGGGGGGCGCAGATCACGGACCAAAATAAATGTTGAAACAAATAAAAACGCAACACGTTTTTCCCACCCTCCCTCGGCCTTGCCCATAGATGTCTATGAGAGCGGACCCTGTCCTGAAGACTACACTTCCCGTCGTGCACCTCTCTCCACTTCCGCCTCCCTCCCCGCAAGAGAAAGACTACGCCTCCCAGCATGCCCGGGGGGGCTGCGGTGGGGCCGGGCCAATGGGAAGCAGTGAGGGCGGAACCAGGGGGCGTGGCTGGGCAGCGGAGAGTGAACGGGCTAGCGGGGCTGGGCAGGCCGCGCTTTGAGCAGGTAAGCACCGGGGCGCCGTGCGCCGGGGACTGGGAAGGTCCCGCCGGAGATGGAGTCACTCCATCAGGGAGCCCGCGTCGCTTGCCTCAGGTGGCCCCGCCCCCTCGGTGCCATCCCATCCCCTCATTGGCCCTGCCGGGTGTCACTCTCCCATTTGAATTCCCCGCCACAGAAAGCGCTTCTGTGATTGGCTCCCGCTTCCCTTGACTCCTCTTTGGGGGCGGTGCTTCTGTCTTAGCGTCCTGAGTTCGAGTCCCGCTTCGGGCAGGACGCGTGACTGTGGAACTCCCTGCCACTGCATTGGGATGGTATTTTTTTAAATGGACCCGAGCATGGCGCTGCTGCAGGTGGGTCCGGCCCAGGCACCCCCTGAGCCCCGCGGATACACCTGCACTAATTGGCGCAGGTTGTTGTTGATTTATTTGGATATTAATGATCAACTGAAATGTATTGGGCTACCTGAGTGAATTTGAGGTAAGTTGTATGATATGATTTATTTTTAGTGTGGGTCTGAGTGATTGGGGGGGGGGGGTGCGCAGTAGAGGTTGGTTTAAAGGGGGCGTAATTCCAAAGTGTGGCCTAGGGCACACCAAGGTGTTAATCCGGGCCTGACTGTGGTTGGCACTCAAATGAGTGCTTGTTGTGAAGCTGTCCTGAGTCGTCCTCCCCCGGTGTGAGAAAGAAGAGGGTACAAATGGATGAAATAATAATAATAATTTAAAAATAAATAAAATAGATAAAAACATAAAATTGTTGAAACACACATATTAAAACATGTAGACATAAGATTAAAACACATTAAAATCATTCATAGGCTAATAAAAGGCTAATTTAAAATGTATAGTTTCAATTGATTGGTTGTGGACCTGCCTGCAGAGATAGGCCTTTAATTCCGTTTTAAATTCTGACCGCTTGTTTGGATGTGAAATCTTGTTCCGGCAGGAAGTTGTGTTTATATTGCTCTACTTATTTTTAAGATTGGCATTATATTATGTAAAGATTCAAACCATGAACCAAATAAATACAAAGCTAGAGAAACAGCTGCACTGATTAGACTCTTAGGAAATGGATAAATTTGTCCCCTTTAATGTGTTGGATAATATCAACATATTCCATCTAAAAACAACCCTAGACATGTATAACAGGAATTCTGTGTCCTTGAGCAATTAAACAAAAAGGAAGTGGAAAAGATATGGAACAAGCTGCACTATCTGTATTTACCCAGACAGACGAATAAAATTGGATGGCCTACTCTATTTCATTTTGCCCAAAGCCTACTGATTAGACTTTTTTCAACTGGTTTATCTGAGTCCCTCCATTGAGGTGAGAAGATCGGGATACAAAAGTTTTAAATAAATAAATAATAAACTATCTGGGATTATTGAAAGGCCAGAACCTATAAACCTGCTCTCCACAGAAATTATTATATTGATTGTCTAGGGCAGTGTTTCCCAACCTTTTTTGAGCCGCGGCACACTTTTTACATTGACAAAATCCTGGGACACACCACCAACCAAAATGACACAAAATGACACTCTAACACAGTGTTTCCCAACCTTTTTTGAGCCGCGGCACACTTTTACATTGACAAAATCCTGGGGCACACCACCAACTAAAATGACACAAAATGACACTCTAACACAGTGTTTCCCAACCTTTTTTGAGCCGCGGCACACTTTTTACATTGACAAAATCCTGGGGCACACCACCAACCAAAATGACACAAAATGACACTCTAACACAGTGTTTCCCAACCTTTTTTGAGCCGCGGCACACTTTTTACATTCACAAAATCCTGGGGCACACCACCAACCAAAATGACACAAAATGACACTCTAACACAGTGTTTCCCAACCTTTTTTGAGCCGCGGCACACTTTTTACATTGACAAAATCCTGGGGCACACCACCAACCAAAATGACACAAAATGACACTCTAACACAGTGTTTCCCAACCTTTTTTTGAGCCGCGGCACACTTTTTACATTCCCAAAATCCTGGGGCACACCACCAACCAAAATGACACAAAATGACACTCTAACACAGTGTTTCCTAACCTTTTTTGAGCCGCGGCACACTTTTTACATTGACAAAATCCTGGGGCACACCACCAACTAAAATGACACAAAATGACACTCTAACACAGTGTTTCCCAACCTTTTTTGAGCCGCGGCACACTTTTTACATTGACAAAATCCTGGGGCACACCACCAACTAAAATGACACAAAATGACACTCTAACACAGTGTTTCCAACCTTTTGAGCAGCGGCACACTTTTACATTGACAAAATCTGGGGCACACCACCAACCAAAATGACACAAAATGACACTCTAACACAGTGTTTCCCAACCTTTTTTGAGCCGCGGCACACTTTTTACATTGACAAAATCTGGGGCACACCACCACCAAAATGACACAAAATGACACTCTAACACAGTGTTTCCCAACCTTTTTTGAGCCGCGGCACACTTTTTACATTGACAAAATCCTGGGGCACACCACCAACCAAAATGACACAAAATGACACTCTAACACAGTGTTTCCCAACCTTTTTTTGAGCCGCGGCACACTTTTTACATTGACAAAATCCTGGGGCACACCACCAACAAAATGACACAAAAATGACACTCTAACACAGTGTTTCCCAACCTTTTTTGAGCCGCGGCACACTTTTTACATTGACAAAATCCTGGGGCACACCACCAACTAAAATGACAAAATGACACTCTAACACAGTGTTTCCCAACCTTTTTTGAGCCGCGGCACACTTTTTACATTTACAAAATCCTGGGGCACACCACCAACTAAAATGACACAAAATGACACTCTAACACAGTGTTTCCCAACCTTTTTGAGCATGGCACACTTTTTGCATTTACAAACTCCTGGGGCACACCACCAACCAAAGTGACACAAAATGACACTCTAACACAGTAATACATACAGGTCCTTCTCAAAAAATATAGTGCATATAGTGCTAACATTCATTGTTTTCCATAATGTAATGATAAAAATTAAACTTTCATATATTGCACACCACCTGAAATATTTCAGGTCTTTTTTTGTTTTGTACTTATGATTTTGGCATACAGCTCCTGAAAACCCAAAAAATACTGTCTCAAAAAATTACCATATTTGGTCAGATGGAATATGGTATTTTTTGAGATATGTATGCCAAAATCATAAGTACAAAAAAAAAAGGCCTGAAATATTCCAGTTGGTGTGCAATGAATCGAAAATATATGAAAGTTTAATTTTTATCATTACATTATGGAAAACAATGAGCAATAGCACTATATGCTAATTTTTTTAGAAGGACCTGTATGTATTACTGTGTTAGAGTGTCATTCTGTGTCATTTTGGTTGGTGGTGTGCCCCAGATTTTGTAAATGTAAAAAGTGTGCCGCATGCTCAAAAAAGGTTGGGAAACACTGTGTTAGGAGTGTCATTTTTGTGTCATTTTAGTTGGTGGTGTGCAGAAAGACACAAACTTCCCACACAGAACTCCCATAACCAAGAGAAAATGCTATAAGAGTTTGGTGGGCATTGACCTTGAGATTTGGAGTTGTAGTTCACCTATATCCAGAGAGCACTGTGGACACTGTTGGATCAGAACCAAACTTGGCATGAATACTCAATATGCCCAAATGTGAACACAGATTGAGTTTGGGAAAAATAGACCTTGACATTTGGGAGTTACAGTTTCTGAGATTTATAGTTAACACACAATCAAAGAGCATTCTGAACCCCACCAATGATAGAACTGGGCCAAACTTCCCACAGAACCCCAGATGGCTCCCTTCCTGAATGGCTCTCTCCCTCTTCCACACCAGAGGGAAGGCTCTCACTTGGTCCGCAGTTGCCTGCCTGCCTTCCTTCTTTCCTACGGATCGAAAGAAGAAGCCGATGGGCCTGGTTCGGACTGCGCTCCTCACTTCCGCTTCCGTTCCCCGCCCTCCCTTGATTGGAGGCTGGCTGGCTGGGGAAACGGCCAAAGGAGGCGGCGCCCTTCCTCCTCCTCCTCCTCCTCCCCCTCCCCTAAGCAGCAGCAGCAGGAGTTTGGCAGGAGGGGGAAGAAAGGGAGGATGAGAGGTTTTCCCGCGGCACACCAGGTGATCACTCACGGCACACCAGTGTGCCTCGGCACACTGGTTGGGAAACACTGCTCTAACACAGCAATACATATAGTTAATATGTTTTAAAATGTATTTATACACTCAGTGTGAAACCTGGGCCTGTTTCAATGAACACAACATATACAGTACCTGTATATGACTTCCTCTCACATACTTATACAGGGCTATCATGTTTTCTCTCAACCTTCTCTTCTTCAGGCTAAACATGCCCAGCTTTTCAAGCTGCTCCTCATAGGGCTTGTTCTCCAGACCCTTATGAAATTTCACCCTGAGTGAAACTTGCTTCCAGTTAACTATGGATGTCATGAAGCTGATATAAACAGTTCCACGGGGGGGACGGGACTCTCAAAAAATTCAGTAAAATAGTAAAAAAAAAAAACCAACCATTTCCAAGCTGAGAGGCTAAATTTGTTTCTTGGAAACCTGTGAATGCTTCAGCCTCTATACATCTATAGACTCTATACCAGTGTTTCTCAACCTTCCTAATGCCATGACCCCTTAATACAGTTCCTCATGTTGTGTTGACCCCCAACCATAAAATTATTTTTGTTGCTACTCCGTAACTGTAATTTTGCTACTGTTATGAATCGTAACGTCAATATCTTCACCAACTTTGGCAGGAATACCTGATACTCCCGAATTTTAATAGGGGGTTGGGCAGGATTGATTTTGTCGTTTATGAGTTGTAGTTACTGTCATTTATAGTTCACCTATAATCAAGGAGTGTTCTGAACTCCACCAATGATGGAATTGAACCAAACTTGGCACACAGATCTCCCATGACCAACAGAAAATACTACTGGAAGGGTTTGGTGGGCATTGACGTGGAGCTGTAGTTCACCTATATACAGAGAGCACTGTGGACTCAAGCAATGATGGATCTGGACCAAACTTGGCACGGATACCCAACATGCCCAAATGTGAACACTGGCGAAGTTTGGGGACAATAGACCTTGACATTTGGGAGTTGTCATTGCTGGGATTTATAGTTCATCTACAATCAAAGAGCATTCTGAACCCCACCAATGATAGAATTGGGCCAAACTTCCCACACGGAACTCCTATGACCAACAGAAAATACTATGCTTTCTGATGGTCTTTGGCGCCCCCTCTGACACCCCCTCGTGACCCCCTCAGGGGTCCCGACCCCCAGGTTGAGAAACACTGCTCTATACATTTCATAGATCTGTGTGGCCTCTTTCGATGCATCCCTCCTCTTTGCGCAAAAGCAGAGCACTGGGCGGAAGTGATTGAGTCAGCGTTTTCGCATTGGCTTGGATTTCTCACGAGAACAGCCAAAGCCGGAAGCTCCACGTCGGTGAATTGGGCAGTGAGCGAACCTGGGAGCACCGGGAGGCTGAAGCAGCCCTGAGCGGGAGCTGGAGCCATGCTCAGTCGAGGCTCCTGAAGGCTTCCTCAAGGCAGGCCTGGCCCTGGCATTCGGCGGAGCCCTTCCTTTGCCCCGGGGAGGATCTTTGGGGAGGGAAAGAGCGAGAAAGAGCTGCTAGGAGGGGGAAGAGTGCCAATTTTCCACGGCACACCTGATGATCGCTCACGGCACACTAGGGACCTGCAATTTATTATCTTCTCTTGGCTTTTCTTCACGAACGAAGATTCAGGAAGGACTCATCCTACGCTTCCCACAAGCGCGTTGATGACTAAAAAGGCCAATCCGAGTTAGGCAAGTCCGGTTGCAGAAAGCACAGCAGAAAGTCTCCTTGGGTGATGTTGTCTCCAAGTTGCGGTTCTTTCTGCGTTGTCGTTTCTCTTCGAGATCCATTCGGCGTGACTTCTCGAAAGAGGCCGCAGCATTGTGGATAGTGCGTCTCCACGCCTCCCAATGTGAGGCCAGGGTGGACCATTGTTGGTGATCAATCTGGCCGAGCCTGAGATATTGTTTCAGAGAGTCCTTATATCTCTTCTTTGGGGCGCCTCTCTTGCGCTGACCCGTGGTGAGTTCACCGTAGAGTAGTATCTTAGGGAAGCGGTGGTCCTCCATCCTAGAGACGTGCCCTGCCCAGCACAGCTGTGTTCTCAATAGCATGGCCTCAACGCTGGTGATCCCTGCTTGCTCAAGGACAGCAACATTTGTCACATAGTCGGTCCAGAGTATATTTAGGATTGTACGAAGACAGCGCTGATGAAAGCGTTAGAGGAGTCGTAGGTGTTAGCAATAGGTGACCCATGTTTCAAACCCATAGAGGAGAATAGACAGTACGATAGCTCTGTACACACTGATTTTTGTGCTTTGCCTCAGGTGCTTGTTGCTCCAGACTCTTTTGTGAAGCCTTCCGAGTGCACTGTATGCCTTTGATAATCTGTGATCTATCTCTTTATCAATCTTGGCATCTGAAGAGATTATGCTTCCCAGGTAGGTGAACTGCTAATCGGACTTAAGCACAGATGTGCCTATGCTGACGTGGGGATGATGGTGTTCTTCCTGTGGTCCGGGCTGGTAGAGAACTTCCGTTTTCTTCAGGCTGACTTCCAGCCCAAACAACTCTGCAGCTGTTGCAAAGCAGGATGTCAGGTGCTGCAGAGCTGCTTCTGAATGGGCGACAAGGGCAGCATCATCAGAAAAAAGGCAGCTCATGGACAAGATAGTTTAGAGTCTTAGTGCGAGCCCTCAGACGGCTTAAGTTGAACAAGCTGCCATCAGTACAATAGCGTATATATATGGCGTCTTCTTCTTCGAGGTCTGCCATAGCCCTTTGGAGCATCAGGCTGAAGAAGATTGTAAATAGGGTTGGTGCAAGAACACAACCTTGTTTCACTCCATTAGTTATTAGAAAGGGCTTCGAGAAAATCACCGAAGGAGACTTTCTGCTGTGCTTTCTGCAACCGAACTTGCCTATCTCAGATTGGCCTTTTTAATCATCAACGTGCTTGTAAAAAGTGTGGGATGAGTCCTTCCTAAGAATCTTGGTTCGCGAAGTAATGCCGAGAGAGAGAGAGATAAATTTTCCCTATTAGCTTCTCATCGTTTCCCATAATTTTATTTTCTATTTCATTGTCTTCACTAGCAAAGCCCAGTTTTACATCTTCTTTAAATTTTTCTCTAATTTGGAGGTATGGAAACCAGTTTATTCTTTTTCTTTTTCTAATTCTTCCTTTGATTTTAATGTATATGTTATTCCATTCCAACTTATAGTTTTTTAAAATATGTTATCCATTTGTTACACTCTAATTCTCTAATCCTATAAGTCTCATTTGCTGATGTCCATTGGGGTATTTTTTGTTATATAATCTATTCTGATATTTCAACCAAACCTTTATTTATTTATTTATTTATATTTATTGTCACGTTTCTATACCGCCCCTCTCAGCCCGAAGGCGACTCGGGACGGTTTACACAGGCAGTCTCTGCCCTCAATACAACACAGCAACAAGTCAACCCCCCCAAAACATATAATAACAATTTAACAATTAAAAACATACAATTGCAGCCTCAGCGTCATGTTGAAATCAGTTTCCATCACATCGTCGTCATTCCTTATATCCAATTAGGCCTTATATTTCATCAACAAATGCCTGCTCAAATAACCAGGTCTTGACTTTCTTGCGAAACGTCAGGACGGAGGGGGCTGATCTGATGTCTT
>JARBWK010000005.1:149173423-149183423 GCA_030556195.1 Anolis apletophallus | reverse complement strand
AGCGTTTGAAATAAAAAATTCAACTTAGGGAAGATTTTCATTTTGATTGTAGATATTTTCCCTAGTAGGGATAAATTGAGTTTCTTCCAATTATTAAGGTTTTCTTTAATTTGGGTCCAAATTTTTTCGTAGTTATTTTTTATTAGCTGGCAGTTTTTGGGAGACAGAGTTATACCTAGATATTGGACTTTATTTACTATAGGGATTCCATACCTCGTTTCAATATCTTGTGCTTCTTTTTTGTCTATATTTTTTACCATAATTTGTGATTTATTTTTGTTAAGCTTCAATCCAGATACTTTACCGAATGCTTCTATTTTCCTTACCCACTTTTCCATATTATCAGTCGGATTATCAACTAAACATACTAAATCATCCGCAAATGCGTATATTTTATAACTTTTATTTCTTATTGTCAATCCTTTTAAATCCTGATCCTTTATTATGTCCTTTAGGAGCACCTCCAAAACAAAATTAAAGATCAAGGGTGACAAGGGGCAGCCTTGTCTTGTGCCCTTGTTTATTGGAATCTTATTGGAAGCATTTTCTGTTGGTCATGGGGGTTCTGTGTAGGAAGTTTGGCCCAATTCTAACTTTGGTGGGGTTCAGAATGCTCTTTGATTGTAGGTGAACTATAAATCCCAGCAACTACAACTTCCAAATGTCAAGGTCTATTTTCCCCCAAAGTCCACCAGAGTTCACATTTGGGCATGTTGATTTTCATGCCAAGTTTGGTCCAGATCCATCATTGTTTTGAGGCCACAGTGCTCTCTGGATGTAGGTGAACTACAACTCCAAAACTCAAGGCCAATGCCCGCCAAACCCTACCAGTATTTTCTGTTGCTCATGGGAGTTCTGTGTTCCAAGTTTGGTTCGATGTCATCATTGGTGGAGTTCAGGATGCTCTTTGATTGTGGATGAACTTCAAATCAAGTAACTACAATTCCCAAATGACAAAATCAGCCCCCCTCCCCCAATCTCACAAAAATACAAACTTGGGTGTATCGGGTATTTTTGACAAATTTGGTCCAGTGAATTGAAATACATCCTGCATATCAGGTAGTTACATTACACTTCATAACAGTAGCAAAATTACAGATGTAAAGTAGCAACAAAAATAACTTTATGATAAGGGGTCACCACAACATGAGGAACTGTATTAAGGGGTGACGGCATTAGGAAGGTTGAGAAACACTGCTCTACTGAATATAGCAGCCTGATGGATGTTGCCCTCAAGTAATAAGACATGGATACCTTATTTGAAGCAGGTGGTGTTTTAGTTCCTGGATTATTTATTGGTAGATAGTATTTACATTGTTGAAAATACATTTCATCCTGACTGCCAACCTAGATAGTTATTTTTTATATTAAAGATGACAGGATTTCCAGTTCAAATACATATCTATCTATCTCCGTGTTTCCCAACCTTTTTTGAGCCACGGCACACTTTTAACATTAAAAAAATCCGGGGGCATACCACCAACCAAAATGACACAAAATGACACTCTAACACAGTAAAGAACAGCTGGGGGAAGGTGACCTGCTGGGAGCAGCTTGGGAGTGCCAAGCCGGGAGGGGTGGAGCCAGGCTGCGCCATGCCCCACCCCCCTACCCCGGCTTCACCTCTCCCAGCAGCTGCTCCAGCCTTGGGGACAGTGCCAAGCCAGCGGTGCCAGGGCCAGCACAAAGCTGCCTTGGCACTGTCCCCTCAAGGCTGGAGCAGCTGCTGGGAGTGCCGGCCAGGGGAGGGGGAGCCCTCCCCTAGCTTCAGCTCTCCTACAGGAAGCGCCATGCTCCCGCCCCCTCCCCAGCTTCAGCTCTCCTACAGAGGAGGAGCATGAGCGGTGGACGGGCTTCAGTGGGTGGGGCTCCTCCACGCGCTTCAGCGAGCGAGGGCGAGAGTCATGGTGGGAGTCATGGCGGATTGGAGGCTGGCTGGGAAACGGCCAAGGAGGCGGCACTCGGTCCCTTCTTTTTTCTTCACCACTGCCCGGCCCTTCCTCCTCCCCCAAGCAGCAGGAGTTCGGCAGGAAGGGGGGCAGAGAGCTTTTCTCGCGGCACAGCAGGAGGTCTGTCACGGCACACTAGTGTGCCACGGCACACTGGTTGAGAAAGACTGATCTATCTATCTATGTATGTATATAATAAAAGTCAATATTTGTGGCAGTGCGGAGGGTGGGAGCTGCGGAGGAATATGTGCCAGCATTTTGATTGGTTGCCACTGTGGGATTATTTGCATAAAGGACACTGATTGGCCAGCCTCAGAACGCCGACACTCTAAGGCACCAGATTTTTTGCATAAAGGACTCAGATTGGCCAGCCTCAGAACTGCAATAATCTAAGGCACCAGAGAGAGGGCATTTGTTGCCACTGAGGAACTATTTGCATAAAGGACTCTGATTGGCTAGCAAAAAAAAATGCAACAGAATGCTTGAGTTAGCCAAATGATAGATATTTTTCCCTATTGGAAATAGAATGTTCATTTTCTGGGAAGTACGGAGGTGCCAAGGAATATGTGACAGCGTTTTGATAGGTTGCCACTATAGGAATATTTGCATAAAGGAATCTGATTGGCCAGCCTCATAACTCCAACATTCTACGTCCCCAGACAGAGGGGATTGGTTGCCACTGAAATGGTATTTGCATAAAGGACTCCAATTGGCCAACCACATTCCAACATTCCAAGGTGACTCAGAGGGAAAAGGAAAGGCCTCAGGCAGTCAGACACTGCGGCCCACAGCAGTGACGGATCAGGACCAAACTTGCCACACAGGGGCCCAATGGCCCACTTCACAACGCGACCCTCACCCAATGACCAATACAGACTAAAATTTGCACACAGAGCTCCCTTGACCCACTCAACACCCTGGTGCTGTTTCAAGGAGGATGGACCACAGATGATGGGACTTGAAATACCTTCACTCACCTTCCGAGACCGCTGCAACCCTCATCCAAAGAATGATCAAGACCAAATGTGACACACAGAGCCCACATGACCCACTCTACATCCTGGTGCTGTTTGGAGGGGATGGACCATGGCCATGGGACTTGCAGTACCTTCACTAAGTTCCTGAGACCACTGCAAGCCACATAAACATCTAATAGGAACCAGCCTTGGCACACAATGCCTTCCTCAAATAACCCGGGCACCGCCGGGTCCGCAAGCTAGTCTCTAATATAATATGAGGCCGAACCAGGAAGCCCCAAATCCAATAGGTCAAACTGCAGAGAGTCCCCAGTATTCCTCTTGGCCCATGGCCTAAGTTGCACCAATACCAGACCTTTTTTTCCTTTTTGCCCCATCAATTCCCATACACACTGCACCAACTTCGTCCCTCCCAATAAGCCCAGCCACCATTGCCTCCCATTGCCCCATCTGCACCACATTTACACAGAAAACATCAAACAGCACATTAGCAATAAACCAGGACAATTTCCCCCAGCACCCACCAAAACCTTACGCATGGCAACAACACATTGAACTCCATAAGCAGACCAAAGCAAGGCAAGAACCAAATACATTTCCCTCCCTTCCTTTCCCCAGGGCACAGGCATCAAAACATTTCTAAGCATCTCTAAACAGCTTTACACTTCACATAACATTGCAAAACAGTAGAAAAGAACATTTCTCCCCAGCATCCCTCAACCCCACACATTGCAATAACCTCACAACCCCATAAAGCAAACCACAGCTTGATAATAACAAATACCTTCCCCTCCTGCCAAGCCACAACAGCCTGGCTAACCTTCCACCCAGGCCTACTGCAAGGCCGCTGCAATACCACTACCCACCACTAGGGCCGAAACGCCCGTCCCTCCCTCAACCGCTAAAAGAAAACCCAAATAAACAAACAAAACAATAAACAAAACCCATCCCCTTTCCCTCCTACATTGTCTTCCATCCATCTTACGACCGGTCCGATTCTTCGGGCCGCAAGGGGGGACCCAGCGAAGACGGACACACGTCGCGCCCGCCTCGCTCCCATGCGCTCTGCCATTTTTGAAAGGTGGGGGGAGCGCTCCCCGAAGGGGGGGAGGGGCGAACCGCGGATAAGTGAGATCCCCATAGGAAAGCAATGTATTCGGTATCCGCACTTTGAAAGTTTCCCCAAATTGTCCCACTCTTGTTCCATAAGCACTCTGTCTTTTCCTCCTCTCTTGTCTCCACTCTTTCTTCTCCCCCTTTTCCTCCCCGGCCTGGGGGAAGCCGAGAAACCCGGGTCTCCCTGCTTCTCCCTCTGCAAGCAGCTGACTCGCACGTTCGTTCCGGGTTCACCCGAGGACCCATTCGCCCCTCCTTTTTCCCATTCAAAAGTCCCATTCACTACAGCAAATGCAGTCCAAAAGCGGCAGCCTTTTGGTGTTTTGGGCCCAAGAGGGGTCCAGCCAGGGGGGATCGATCCATCAACGTTCTGCCACTTTGGGAGACCTAGTTTGCAAGGACCAAGACTCATTTTCCTCCATTTCCAACCATTTCTTTCCTGGACGGACTCATGATCATTTCCCTGACTGGAAACTGTCAGGGGGCCCAAAAAGTACATCTATGGACTCTGGGGGGAGAGAACAGGTCTCTGCCTCGGCAGGTCGCCTCCAGAAGGTCTCTGCGGAGGGACCCGTGCGAGTAGGGAGGCCTCGAACTCATAACCCGGGTCTGTGCGGACTGTGATATGCAGTTTGCTCAAGGGCACTGATCATGGACTCTTCTTGCTGCTGTTTTCACTGCTTTGAGCTTCGCCCCGTACAAGCGGGCTTGCAGGATTGGACATGGACCCCCTCCCCTGCATTTTGGACCTTATAGTTTCCTCAAGGACGTTTCTCCAGTTGGACATTTCCTGTTTCTCCCCTTTGCACCATGGACCCTCAATGACTTTGCTACCCCTTTGCACCCCAAGCCCCAAGGAGTCTGCAGTGGTTACATCAAGGAGGACTGCAACTCCCAGATGGAGAGCAGCGCTGTGCTGCCTGTTTTAAAGATCATTTCTCTGGGAACAAGAGCTGCATGGGAATGTTATTGGGATGATTGCTGGGGAACATCTGGGTTGTCTTGTCTACATTGTATCCCCATGTGTTCCCTTTTGTGTCACTGCAACATTGAAGATAACGCCCTCAACCAGAGAGTTCCAAAGTTTAACAGAGCACAATAACCCACTTTTCCCATCCATTTTGCCTTGCACAAATAATAACTTTGGGAGGGACGCTGGGTTTCTTCGTGGGGTGAGGCCCACACTCTTTATGCCCAGGACTCCTGTAATGATGTCGATTATTTGTGTGTAAATGTTGTATAACATATGTTAAATGTATGTTTGTGTAGTTCAAAGGAATATTCTATGAATTGTTGCTGTGGGTGAAACAGAAGGGAGGCTTGGCAGAAGCTCTGAAGAGCTGTCGCCATAGCAACCAGGGCCAGAGCCTTTTAGAATGTTCAAGGTATGAATTTTACAGTTGGTGAAGAGCGGTTGGAAGCCAACTGCCATGAGAGGGGGGAGGAGTTTGTTTTGTTTTAGTTGGTCTTAAGGACTGTAAGAGAACAGTTCAGTCTTTAGTTGGTCTTAAGGTCTGCAAGAGAGCAGTCCAGTTTTATGGGTGTAGAGACCCTAGTTAAAGAGTCCAGGGGTTTATAGAGGGTTAGTGGAAACCCTATAGTATATCCCCATTGTGTTTTGTGTAACAGAATAAGTTTGTGCCTCTGAGGAAGTATAAAACCAATCAAGATTTGTACCCATTTGTGTCATAATAAATTATTTACATCTTAAAAGAAAAACACCTCTGTTAGTTCTTTTATTGGTGGTGGCCCTCAAGGTCAGTGGTCAGACAGACAAATGGTGGCAGTGTGGTCAAGTGGTTACTGAGAAATTTAAAGTCTCTGCAATTCAATGGTTAGTGGGGGAGATAGTCTACCCTGCCATAAGACAGAAGTTGCTGAGGTAACTTCGAGCCCCCCTTGCATTTAGGGTTAGCAGTTTGGATTGCGAAAGATTGTCCAGTCTGAGGCCGGTAAACAAGGGGTTGTCACATATGTCTCTGTCATTTTCGGAGCTTGGCCACTGATAGGGAATATGTATGGACATGTGATCATAACTCAACACATGGTTGTTTCATGCGAGCTTCGGACCCTCGCAGCCAGCCCCAATAGCTATTTTTCAGGACCATTTTAAACTGAGCAACCATGCTTCCAAGCTCAGCCAGGACTCCCTTCGTGGAGAGTTCCCCTGGCAAACAAAATGATACATTTTCTGGCCATACGATGCTTTGCACCAATAATTGGGTGAAGGTCAGGTGTTCTGTGGAACATAGTTTCCGCCACTATGAGCCTGGATTTACCCGCTCGTGTCTCCCCTTGGCCTCGGAGCTTGGCCTCCAAGGGACCCCAAGTCACCCAGCCACACCATAGCTGGATCAAAGTGGGCTTCGGACCCCCGCTTACCGGCTGCAATAAGTTATGATTTTGCCATCTTAACTGAGAAGCCATATTTTCCCGCTAGACCGAAACTCTCAACACAAAGGAGTTTCAGCCAGGACAAAAGACTGCCATTAAGGAATTCAAGACAAACAATAAACAGGAAGGTGAGCCCCACATCGGAAGCTCGCCAGCCACAGGGCATTCTTTAGCCACAGGTTACTTCCTCCACCCAGCCGTTTTTTCCTTTGTGTCCTTTCCCGCCTTGCGCAACCAGCCAGGATTGACCCATTCAAATCTTGGCGTGCCTTTTCCAATTGGTTCAAGCGCGCCGGCCGGCTTTCTGCCCAGCTGATTCTGACAGCTCGGCCAATCAGCTGGAGCTACACGTGGGAGGGGAGGGCGCCCGATTCAAATGTAAATGACTGCTTTTCTATATGGATGAGGGCTAGCAAATTGAAACTAAATCCAGACAAGAGAGAGGTCCTCCTGGTCAGTCGTAAGGCCGAACAGGGCATAGGGTTACAGCCTGTGTTGGACGGGGTTACACTCCCCCCTGAAGACGAGGTTCGCAGCTTGGGAGTGATCCTGGACTCATCGCTGAGCCTGGAACCCCAGGTCTCGGCGGTGGCCAGGGAGCTTTTGCACAGTTGAGACTCGTGCGCCAGCTGCACCCGTACCTTGGGAAGTCTGATCTGGCTACGGTCGTCCACGCTCTGGTCACATCCCGAATAGATTACTGCAACGCACTCTACGTGGGGCTGCCTTTGAAGACAGTTCGGAAATTGCTATTAGTCCAGCGGGTGGCAGCCAGATTACTAACGGGAGCTACATACAGGAGCATACCACCCCCTGTTGTGCCAGCTCCACTGGCTGCCTGTCCATTCCGAGCTCAATTCAAAGTGCTGGTTTTGACCTTTAAAGCTCTATACGGTTCTGGCCCAGCTTACTTGTCCGAACGCATCAGCCTCGTTTGAGAAGTCGGCACTCCCGCCGACTTCTCAAACGCGGCTGGTGTGGACGAGGACAGGGCCTTCTCGGTGGTGGCTCCCGCCTGTGGAATGCGCTCCCTATTGAGGTACGGTCCACCTCATCCCTCCTGGCATTCAGGAAAAAGGTAAAATCCTGGCTTTGGGACCAGGCGTTTGCACACCAGCACTAGGCAGCATGTTAGATGGGGATTTTAATGGAATGGATGAAGAGGGTCAATGTTTTTATGGATTGAATATTGTTTTAACTTGGAATGACTGTGTATGATGCTGTTGAAACTGTATTTTAATGTATCTTAATGTATTTTAATTGTTGTGGGGTTTTGGGGCTTTATGCTGTTGTGATGTGGGCATCGAATTGTGCCGTACTGTAAGCCGCTCTGAGTCCCCCCTCGGGGGTTGAGAAGAGCGGGGTAAAATCCTGAAATAATAATAATAAATAATATTTGCCTGCATTTCCATTAAAGACTATGTTTTGCCTTTGGAGACCTGTGTGGTTGGCATTCGTCCTTTCATCAGCTGATAAAGAATTCTTCTCTCGGTCCGTGCGTGCTTCCGGTTTGGGTGAGAACTGAATTGGGTCTTGGTGGGATTTATAGTTTGGGAAAATCACCCAGATTTGGGCCTTGATCCCCGCGGTTTAGGGGTGGCCTGGGCTCGGTCCCCCTAAGGGAAGGGTCCCCTATATCTCCATTGTTCGGCAACAATATGAGGAAGAAAGGATGAAACATAAAGCAAATTAAAAGGTGTTTATATGGGAAATTGTGTTAACATGCTAATTTCAGCAGCCATGAAGAAAACCTTCTAAAAATTCTAAAGGCTTGCATGCCATCTGGAGAGATTTAGAAAAGAAACAACTTTCTAATGGAAGAGGTGTTGAAGAATAAGACCTGACATCAAAGAAAATGACATTTGCAATGCTTGGATGAGAGGCTCACACAGATACCAAATTCTTTTTAAAAATGTAATTAACCCAAGTGGCCTAATTGCTCAGGTATGCAGATGGGGATTTTGAGTTCACATTGTACGCATGATGAATGAAGAGAGCAATGTGAATTTTCTAAGCTAGTGAAGCGTTTTCACACCCATCAGTTCAAGCACATATTT
Organism: Anolis apletophallus; assembly: GCA_030556195.1. Lineage (NCBI taxonomy): Eukaryota > Metazoa > Chordata > Lepidosauria > Squamata > Anolidae > Anolis > Anolis apletophallus. The sequence continues at coordinate 149,174,930 of JARBWK010000005.1, read as the reverse complement.
TATCCTGAGTCAAGGACAGTAGAAAGTCCTCTTGGATTCAGCTGAAATTCCTGAGGAAACACTAATAAGCTCAAACGGTGCATCTTTTATTGGAGCTTCTTTTAGGTCTAAAACAGATAAACCAATAAGGAACCTTTTGCCATAGTTCCTTGTTGCCACAGTTCACAGGTGTCACTTATTTTCACCGAGGGCCACATCAGACTTATGGTTGCCTTCAAAGAGCTATTTGTAATTGTAAAACTACCTAACTGTAACTATTAGGCCTGTTTCCAATTATTGTTGGAAGTTTCTCTCGGAATTCCGATAATTGAAGCGATATCGAGAGCAGCGCCCCAACCAGGAAGTGGATTCGCCACTCCGAGAGCTTCATTGCCATTCTCGGAAAGGTCTCGGATGTAATTTTGGCCCTTTCTTGCTTCCTCTCCTCATTGGCTGATGGCAATTCAGATTGGACACGGGATAACACCCCTCCCCAGCAGATCCGTGGGAAACACGGCTTTCTCACAGATCTGCTGGGGAGGGGTGTTATCCCTGGAAGTAACCTAAGCACAAAAAGCCACTGTTTACTACGGTAGAAAGCCACTGACAAACAGCTGGGGAAAAACACCAAAAAGAATGACTAGGGCAGGGGTGCTCATTATGGTGATCAGGAGCACCTAGGTGATCTTCAGCCCTCTTCCAGGTGATCTTTGGGGCTCACCAGCCGGATGGCACGCTCCTGTCATGCGCGCGCACATGCGCTCCCCACCGCGCCCGGGGGCTTCTTTTGCCAAAATGAGGCTTTAGTGGGCAGGCCCTGGCGCTCATCTTGCCACGCACTTTGTGGTGACATTGAAGCAGAACCGGGAGTTCTAGAACTCCAAGTACCAAGTTAACCTTACCAACGCTGCCCGAACGTGCGGATACTAGGAAGAGGGAGAACGCGTGACAACTGTGAAGTAGGTGAAAACAAAAGGTTTATTTTCTATCACCAGCTGGTGGGTATTTTGCCTACGGAACATGGCCGTAGGTAGTGCAAAGGACCCGATACATTCCATCCCATGGCATTTATACTCGTAATGGATTCCAGTCAGTTAAAACCACCCCTTCTTTATGGTTAAAACAATCATAATTGGCTGGTGATTAATGTTGTTACATGACATTTCAATAATCCAATAAACATCCTTCAAATCATTTACATCATTTCTCTGTCATCACTAAAAATGAGAACAATAGCCATCTATAAACGTATTCCTTTCTCACAGGCAAACTTATCAATGCAGAGCCTCCTTGTTTCTCTTTGCAACTTTTAGTCCGGGCTTCCTGCCAGCAGTGAAACCAGACCGGCTCTGTCATGCGCAATGATGTTCTCCCATTAGCACTAAAAATTCCATTAACTTTCATAGCTCAACTGCACTATATTCCCACTCATCTAACATATATGGTATAACTTGGCACAGAGTGGATTAAAATGCATTTAATCAGGGTGTTAGTCTTCTATAATATGTGCCTGATTGATTCCAGACAC